>JAESUZ010001807.1:0-35025 GCA_017311185.1 Proteles cristata cristata | reverse complement strand
CAATCAAAAGACATAGGGTAGTAGAATGGATAAAAAAAAAAATCCATCTATATGCTGTCTACAAGAAATTCATTTTAGACGGGAAGATACCTTCAGATTAAAAGTAAGGGGATGGAGAAATATATATCATGCTACTGGAAATCAAAAGTAGGCCGGAGTAACTATACTTATATCAGACACACTGGACGTTAAATTAAAGACAATCACAAGAGATGAAGAAGGGCACTACATAATAATTACAGGGTCCATCCATCAGGAAGAACTAACAATCATAAATGTCTACGCACCGAATATAGGAGCACCTAAATATCTAAAACAATTATTCACAAACAGAAACAAGCTTATGAATAAGAATGTGCTAATAGCAGGGGACTTTATTTTTTTTAAAATAGTTTATTGTCAAATTAGTTTCCACATAACACTCAGTGCTCATCCCCATAAGTGTCCTCCTCCATGCCCATCCTCCCCTCCCCCCCACATCCATCAGTCCTCAGTTTTTGTCAGCATTCAAGAGTCTCTCATGGTTTGCCTCTCTCCCTTTTCCCCACCATTTCTGCCCTTCTTCTCCCCCTTGGTCCTCTGTTAAGTTCCTCCTAATCCTCCTATATGTGCAAACATGATATTTGTCCTTCTCTGCCTGACTTATTTCACTCAGCATAACACCCTCAAGGTCCATCCATGTTGCTACACATGGCCAGATTTCATTGTTTCTCACTGCCATGCAGTATTCCATGGTATAGATAAACCACATCCTCTTGATCCATTCATCTACTGATGGACACTTAGGCTCTTCCCATGAGCAGGGGACTTTAATACTCTGCTTACAGCAATGGATAGGTCAACCAGACAGAAAATCACTAAAGAAATAATGGACTTGAAAGACACATTGGACCAGATGGAACTGACGGATATATTTAGAACTTTACATCCTGAGGCCAGGGAATTTACTTTCTTCTCAAGTGCGCATGGCACATTCTCCAAGATAGATCACATACTGGGACATAAAGCAGCCCTCAATAAATACAAAAGAATTGAGATCATACCATGCACACTGTCAGATCATAATGCTTTGAAACTTGAAATCAATCACAGGAAGAAGTTTGGAAAACCTCCAAAAGCATGGAGGTTAAAGAACACCCTTTTAAAGAATGAATGGGCCAATCAGGCAATTAGAGATGAAATTAAAAAATATATGGAAACAAATGAAAATGAAAACACAACAATTCAAATTCTATGGGATGCGGCAAAGGCAGTGCTAAGAGGAAAGTACATTGCTCTCCAGGCCTATTTCAAGAGATTAGAAAAAGCTCAAGTCCAAAATCTAACAGCTCACCTAAAGGAACTAGAGGCAGAGCAACAAGAACGCCCTAAACCCAGTAGAAGAAGAGAAATAGTAAAAATGAGAGCAGAAATAAACAACATAGAGACCAAAGAAACAATTGAACAGATCAATGATACCAAGAGTTGGTTTTCTGAAAAAGTAAACAAAATTGACAAACCTCTAGCCAGACTTATCCAAAAGAAAAGAGAGAGCACCCAAATAGACAAAATTATGAATGAAAAGGGACTTGTTACAACCAACCCCTCAGAAATATAAGCAATTATTAGGGAATACTATGAAAAATTATATGCCAACAAATTGGACAATTTAGAAGAAATGGACAAATTCCTAAAAACACACTCACTACCAAAATTCACATGGGAAGAAATAGAAAACCTGAACAGACCCATAACGAGTGAAGAAATCGAATCAGTGATCAAAAATTTCCCAACAAATAAGAGCCCTGGACCTGACGGCTTCCCTGGGGAATTTTACCAGACATTTAAAACAGAATTAATCCCAATTCTTCTCAAGCTATTCCAAAAAAAAAGAAATCAAAGGAAAACTCCCGGATTCATTTTATGAAGCCAGCATCACTCTGATTCCCAAGCCAGACAGAGACCAGCAAAACAAGAGAACTACAGGCCAATATCCTTGATGAATACGGATGCAAAAATTCTCAACAAGATCCCTGCAAATCGAATCCATCAGCACATAAAAAGAATCATCCACCAAGGTCAAGTGGGATTCATTCCTGGGTTACAGGGCTGGTTCAACATTCGCAAATCAATCAATGGGATACATCATATCAATAAAAGAAAAGATAAAAATCATATGACCCTGTCAATAGATGCAGAAAAAGCATTTGACAAAATACAGCATCCCTTCTTAATAAAGACTCTCGAGAAAGTCGGGATAGAAGGAACCTACCTAAACATCATAAAAGCCATCTATGAGAAGCCTTCAGCTAACATCATCCTCAACGGGGAAAAACTGAGAGCTTTCCCCCTGAGATCAGGAACACGACACGGATGTCCACTCTCACCACTGTTGTTTAACATAGTGCTGGAAGTCCTAGCATCAGCCATCAGACAACAAAAGGAAGTCAAAGGCATCAGAATTGGCAAAGAGGAAGTCAAACTTTCACTCTTCGCAGATGACATGATACTCTACATAGAAAACCCAACAGACTCCACCAGAAGCCTACCACAACTGATCCAAGAATTCAGCCATGTTGCAGGGTACAAAATCAGCGTACAGAAATCGGTTGCATTTTTATACACCAACAGTGAAGCAACAGGAAGAGAAATCAAGAAACTGATCCCATTCACAATTGCACAAAAAACCATAAAATATCTCGGAATAAACCTATCCAAGGATACAAGAGATCTATATGATGAAAACTATAGAAAACTTATGAAGGAAATTGAAGAAGACACAAAGATATGGAAAAATATTCCATGCTCATGGATAGGAAGAATAAATATAGTTAAGGTGTCATTACTACCCAAAGCAATCTACACATTCGATGCAATTACAATCAACATTGCACCAGCATACTTCTCAAAACTAGAACAAACTATCCTAAAATTTATATAGAACCACAAAAGACCCCTAATAGCCAAAGTAATACTGAAAAATAAAACCAAAACGGGAGGTGTCACCATCCCAGACTTTAGCCTCTACTACAAAGCTGTCATCATCAAGACAGTATGGTATTGGCACAAAAACAGACACATAGACCAATGGAACAGAATCGAAAACTCAGAAGTGGACACAAAAGTATACAGCCAACTAATCTTTGACAAAGCAGGAAAGAGTATCCAATGGAAAAAAGACAGCCTTTTTAACAGATGGTATTGGGAGAATTGGACAGCAAATGCAGAAGAATGAAACTAGATCGTTTTCTCACACCATGCACAAAACTAAACTCAAAATGGATAAAGGACCTGAACGTGAGAAAGGAAACTATCAACACCCTAGAGGAGAAAGCAGGAAACAACCCCCTTGACCTCCACTGCAGCAACTTCTTACTTGACACATCCCTAAAAGCAAGGGAATCAAGAGCAAAAATAAACTGTTGGGACCTCATCAAGATTAAAAGCTTCTGCACAGCAAAGGAAACAACCCAGAAAATTAATAGGCAACCAACGGAATGGGAAAAGATAGTTGCAAATGACATATCAGATAAAGGGTTAATATCCAGAATCTATAAGGAACTCACCAAACTCCACGCCCGAAAAACAAACAACCCAGTGAAGAAATGGGCAGAAGAGATGAACAGACACTTCTCCAAAGAGGACATCCAGATGGCCAGCAGACACATGACACGATGCTCAGCATCCCTCCTCATCAGGGAAATACAAATCAAAACCACACTGAGATACCACCTCACGCCAGTCAGAGTGGCTAAAATGAGCAAATCAGAGAACTCTAGATGCTGGCAAGGATGTGGAGAAATGGGCACCCTCCTACACTGTTGGTGGGAATGTAAACTGGTACAGCCCCTTTGGAAAACAGTGTGGAGGTTCCTCAGGAAACTAACAATAGAACTCCCTATGACCCAGCAATAGCACTGCTAGGAATTTACCCAAGGGATACAGAAATGTTGATGCATAGGAGCACATGTACCCCAATGTTCATAGCAGCACTCTCCACAATAGCTAAAGCATGGAAAGAGCCTAAGTGTCCATCCACGGATGAATGGATCAAGAAGATGTGGTTTATCTATACCATGGAATACTATATGGCAATGAGAAACAATGAAATCTGGCCATGTGTAGCAACATGGATGGAATTTGATGGTGGTATGCTGAGCGAAATAAGTCAGGCAGAGAAGGACAAATATCATATGTTTGCACGTATAGGAGGATTAGGAGGAACTTAATAGAGGACCAAGGGGGAGAAGAAGGGGGGAAATGGTGGGGGAAAGGGAGAGAGGCAAACCATGAGAGACTCTTGAATGCTGACAAAAATTGAGGACTGATGGATGTGTGGGGGAGGGGGGATGGGCATGGAGGAGGGCACTTGTGGGGATTAGCACTGGGTGTTATGTGGAAACTAATTTGACAATAAACTATTTGTATTAAAAAAAACAGTCTTTGAATATTAAGACAATGAGCCCTTTATCACGTTTGCAAATATATTTTCTTTCACTCTATAAAGTAGTATTTAATTTTGTGCATTATCTTTTTGGAAATTGCATACTGATCTTTACTAAGTTCAAATGCCTCTTCCAGCATACGTTAAATTTTCATATGTATTAAGATCTACTGTGGGGCGCCTGGGTGGCTTAGTCGGTTAAGCGTCCAACTTTCGCTTAGGTCATGATCCCGTGGTTCATGGTTCGAGCCCCGCGTCGGGCTCTGTGCTGACTGCCAGCTCAGAGCCTGGAGCCTGTTTCAGTATATGACTCCCTCTCTCTCTGACCCTCCCCTGCTCACACTGTCTCTCTCTCTTTCTCCTAGAAATAAACATTAAAAAAAAAATTAAAAAAAAAAAAAAGATCTACTGCTGCACTCTCTGTTCTGTTTATTCCTAAAACCAAAGCAAACTGGAGTGCCTGAAAAGCTCAGTTGTTCAAGCGTCCACCTCTTGATCTCAGCTCAGGTCATGATCTCAGGGTTCGTGAGTTCGAGTCCTGCTTTGGGTTCTGCACTGACTGTGCGAGGTCTGCTTAGGATTCTCTCTCCCTCTCTTTACATGCTCCCTGCTTATTCTCTCTCTCTTTCTCTCAAAATAAATAAATAAACTTTTTAAAAAAAACAGAAGCAAAATATTTTAATTACTTTAGCTTTAACATTCTTTTCATATTTGGTAGGATTACTTCCCCTTTTTGCACTAAGGAAAGTTTTCCATGGCTATTCCAGATTTTTTGTCTTCAAATTAAAATTTAACATTATATTATCAATTTCAAAAGAAAAATCCTTTTGAATTTTAATTGGTATGTCATTCAATGTTTCCTATTGCTATAACAAATACCATTTTTTCCATCAATACCTTTTAACACATTATTTTTTTTCTCTAATATTTTATTTATTTCTGAGAGACAGAGAGAGAGACAGCATGAGCACGGGAGGGTCAGAGACAGAGGGAGACACAGAATATGAAACAGGTTTCAGGCTCTGAGCTAGCTGTCAGCACAGAGCCTGACGTGGGGCTTGAACCCACAAACTGTAAGTTTGTGACCTGAGCCAAAGTCGGGCACTTAACAGACTGAGCCACCCAGGTGCTCCATAACACATTATTTGTATGTAGAACTGCAATGAACTTTGATATATCTATTTTGTTACCAGATATGCACATAATGTGCAAATAACTTTACATATTCCTTTCTAGTTTTCTTTTTTTTTTTTCTCTTGTCTCATTGCATTAGCTAATACACACTGCTTTCCTAAGCCCCCAAAGTAAGAAATAATACAGGGCTCCAAATTACTGGTGATTATGAACATCTTATATTGTTGTAGAGTTTTATCGCTTCTCGGCCTTTTGGCTAAGATCAAGTGTATTGTTGTAGAGTTTAATTAGAATTCCACAAGCTTTTTACCATTAAATATTACAGTGATATTTAGTTTGAAATATATGCCTTCATCACATTAAGGAAATAAGTAACTTTTCCTACTGTAGTAAACTTTCTTTAGAATAAGAAAGCATGCTAAATTTTTATCAAAGAACTTTTAGTAATATAGACTGAAATAATTTTTCTTCTTTCTGGGGAATTTTAAAAGTCTAAGTAGAATACATTTGTGAGACTCCATTTATCTAGCTATTGACACCCCAAAAACAAAAATCTTAACTTATTATTTTGGCACAATTTTTGCTGGCAACACTGTGTTCTGCCTTTCCACCAAATTATATATATATATATAATGCCCTGGAATCACTTAAGATTTAGAAATAATGAGTTGACTAATGGTAATTAGTTTTTCTACTATGGGACATTTAGGATTACTTATTATGTTAATATGCATTGTGATTCTTCCAAATAAGGAGGAAACTGCATAGCATGCAAAATTTCCCCAAGTTATTTGGCCAAGACACCTCCCACATCCATGTACAAATTATCATCTCAGTGGGCACTGGCATTCAACCATACATAACTGAAGAACTGTCCAGTCAACTTTACTTCCCTTACTGCAGCTGATAACTAAGATTTCTGCCAAATCAAGAAGCCTCTCTCCAGCAAGCAGGAATTGCACTAATCCACTGAGAGAAGAGATGAGAATAAGACAGAGCTCCAATATTATTCTCATCTCTAATTGTCTTAAGCTTTGCCCCTGTCCATAGTAGTCCCATAAATACAGACTACTGCGAGGAGACAACAGTTTCGAAATGTGCTCAAAGGGCTCCTGGGCATCATGGTGACCCTTTCAAGGGTATATGCAAGGTCAAAATTATTCTCAAAATAATACTAGTATGGTCTTTGTCTTCTTAACACACATTCTCTCACAAATATATACTGGAGTTTTCCAGAAGCTACATGAACTGGGATGAATTATCACTCAAATGGAAAAGGAAATGTTTGCCTATATTTTCTTATATTTTAAGTTTTTCTCAATTTTAAATCTAGTCAAAATTTAGCAATAAGAGTGGCGCCTGGCTGACTCAGTTGTTTAAGCATCGAATTTTGGCTCCGGTCATGATTTCACGGTTCATGTGCATGAGCCCTACATCAGGCTTTCTGCTGTCAGCACAAAGCCTAGTTCAGATCTTCTGTCACCCCCATTCTCTATGCCTCCCCAACATTCGCTCATGGTCGTGCTCTCTCTCTCTCTCTCAAAAATACACATTTTTTTAAAAGTAGCAATAGATATGACCAATATTCTTAAAGTTCTTTGATATCCTCAATAATTTTAGGAGTGTAAAGGGGCCCTAAGGCCAAAAAGTCTGAAAAGTATTATAACTTATTGGATGAAGGTGTCTTTGTCTCTATAACACAATTTTCCCATATCTTCAAAAATAACCCTGCAGATGTTCTGGGGTATAAATTCTGTTTTTTAAATATGTGTTCTAGAGTGTTGTGTGTGTTTTGTATCTGTGACATATGTGATGATTGTGTGTTGTATGTGTTGTATATGTTGTATTTGAGTTGTGTATTTGAAGTATATGGTGCACATGTGGTGTGTGTTTGTTGTATGCCCTCTCTGTGTGGTTTATGTGTGGTGTTTGTGCTGTACATGTGCTGTGTATGTTCAGTGTGGTGTGTTTGTGTTTCAAGTATGTGTGGTCGGATTTTTTATATAAGAATTTGTTTTAACTATATAAATTTCTCTAAGTTAACATACAGTGTAACATCAGTTTCAGGTGTACAATATAGATATTTAACATTTCCATGTAAAACCAGTGCTCATCACAGAGTACTCCTTAATCTGTATCGTTTATTTCACATATTCCTTCATTCACCTCTCCTCTGGTAACCATCAGTTTGTTCTCTGTAGTTAGGAGTCTATTTCATAGTTTACCTCTCCCTTACTATTTTTCCCATACAATAAATTGTTTTGTTTTTTAAATTCCACATATGAGTGAAAGCATATGGTATCTGTCTTTTTCTGACCTATTTCACTCAGCACAATACTCTCTAGCTCAATCCGTCTCAATGCAAATAGCAATATTTTGTTCATTTTTTTCTTACCAAATAATATCTCATTCTATATATATTCATCAATGGGTGGACAATTGTGCAGCTTCCATAATTTGCCTATTATAAATAATGCTGTTACAAACCTCAGGGTGCATGTATACCTTTTGATTAGATTTTTGTATTCTTTGGATAAATACCTAATAGTGTAGTTGCTAGATCAGGCATTTATATTTTTAATTTTTTTTGCCCATTCTGACACCCTATATCTTTTGATCATTCAGGTCACTTACATACAAAGTAATATTGATAGGTATGTATTTGTTGCGATTTTATTACTTGTTTTGTTGTTGTTTCCAGAAATCTCTCTGTTGCTTTCTTGTCTTTGTCACTTTTGGTTTCTCCTTTGCACTCAAAGAGGCCTGTTTAATATTTCTTACAGGGCTGGTTTAGTGATCATGAAAACCTTTAGTTTTTGTCTGGGAATCTATCTGTCCTACGCTGAATGATAGCCTTGCTCGATAGAATATTCTTGGCTGCATATTTTTCCCATTCATAACTTTGACTATATCATGTCACTCCCTCTGTCTTGCCAAGTTTCTTTTGAGAAATCTCCAGTTAGCTTAGGGTCTTCTAAGTTAGGGACTTCTTTTTTCTTTCAGCTTTCAAGATTTTTCTTTATCACTGTATCTTTCCAATTTATTTAAAATATGCCTTAGTGTTGGCCTGCTTTTGCTGATTTTGATGGGAGTTTCCTGTTCCTCTTGGATCTGGATAGCAGTTTCCTTCCCTAGATTAGACAAGTTTTAGGCTATTATTTCTTCAAAGAAAATATCTGCCCCCTTATCTCTTTTTTTCTTCTTGGAGTCCTATGATACAAATGTTACATTTGATGGAGTCACTAAGTTCCCTAAGTCTATTCATTTGTTCCATAATTCTTCTCTGTTTTGTTCAACTTCATCATTTTGCCATTATTCTGTCTTCTCTATCACTAATTTGTGATAGAGAAATTATCTCTGCTTTTTCCAGCCTGATGTTCATTACATAAACTGTTTCCAATCTCACTTACTGCATTCTTCATCTCTGATTCTTTTTAGCTTTAATCTCTATGGTGAGGTCTCACTGATGTCTTCTATTATTTTCTCTAGCTCAGTGAGTATCCTTATGATTTTTGCTTTAAGTTCTCCATCAGGCATCTTACTTATATCTGTTTTCCATAAATCTCTGGCTGTGACCTTATCTTATTCTTTCATTTGAGATAAATTCCTCTATCTTCTCATTTTCTCTAAGTCTCTGCCTACTTGTCTGTGTTAGAAAAGCCAGTTATATGTGTGTATATAGTTTCCAGGGCCTGTTGCTTCAGGGAGTGTCTCTGGTGTGTGTTGTATTTGCTCTGTTTCAGACCAGTCACCTTCAGAGGCTCTCCTTCCCTGCAGTGAGCAGTGTTTGGTCCCTGGCCTGATTGTAGTGAGTTTTAAATAGGTGTGCTCTGGTTGGCCTGTGAAATGAGACCTGTGACCACCTCAATAAAAATGGGGTTCCTGCAGAACTCTGATATGAAGATGTGGTATGGGCAGTGGTCTGTGCTGGTCTCCTCAGGGAGGGGACTTCCATACTGGGACTGAGGCAAGCCTAAGAAGGGCAGTTCCACAGGGAGGCTGGGGTTTAGGGTTTGGCATAAGCAAGTTAGACTGTCAGTGACAACATTGTGCTGCTTCCCACAAGTGGCTTTGTTTTGATGCTGAGGAGCATAGGAGGGAAATTGTGCCAGCCTGCTTCTTTATTCCTGGAGATGTGTCTCCCAGAAAGCTGCCTCTCAGGGATGAGCTCCGAGAAAAGCAAATCATCTCCCCACTGCTTGCCCCAGGTGTTTTTCAGATAACTATGATGTCTGCCCCCAGGATGTTTCCCTGCCTTCTCCTTAGTAGTAGAGCAGCGCCCTCAGGGCTTTATCCCAGCCAAGCCTGCTGACTTTAAAACACCAGGCTTTAAGACCAGCTGGTTTCAAGAACACACAAAATTTAGCCACTCTCATTTTCCAGCCAATGGCTTTGGGGAAATGTTTTCCTTGTGCAATCCACTGTGTGTTCCTTTGTTTCTTGCCAGTACCACAGCTCCCTACCCTCCATAGCATCTGTGATCTATTTCCATTTCTCCCCTAACCCCTGTTTCCATAGTTCTCACCTTCTTTAGGTGATCTCTTCTATTTCTTCGATTGTGGAGTTTGTTATGTCAGTCTTCAGGTCTATTTCTGAGGTATTTAGGATTATTTGATAGTTATCTAGTTGTGTTCCTGGTATGAGGCAGTCTACAGTCCACTTACTCTGCTGTCATCTTCCTCCCTAAATTCTGTTATAAATCTAATATGCTCTTTTCAGTAGGACTGTATTCCTGAAAGCACTGGTCTTATGAGGACGGCTCTGATTTAATAGATCTACAAAAATCTTTTTCTTTGCCATCTTATCCCTGCCAATTTGCCATTCAGGGAATCCTTTCCAAACATTTTGTTTGCTTTTTCCCTTTATTTTTTTTTTATTTATTTTTGAGAGGGAGAGAGGACATGCACAAGCACTCAAGTGAGCAAAGGGACAGGAAGAGAGGGGGAGAGAGAGACTCCCAAGCAGGTTCTGTGCTGTCAGCATGCAGGCCAACACAGGGCTCAATCTTACAACCATAAGATCATGACCCGAGCTAAAATCAAGAGTGAAATGCTTAACCAACTGAGCCGCCCAGGTGCCCCTGCTTTTTCTCTTTAAATCTTGAGCTAATTCTTTCCTCCTCTTTTACAATAATACATTTTGATATTTTAAAATGTTATATAGATAAAAATAATAGGTAGATATTAGAATATTAGAGCAATGAATAAAAATTATGATCTAGTTTAGTCTTCTATTATTGATATAGACTAATAACTAGTTTTGTTTTCCAAGAATGTTTCATTTTAATCGATCATTTCTGGCTTTTTACCAATATTTAGCCAAGAAAACATGTACAAGTAAAGGAATGTGTTTTACAAAATATTTTAAACTTATAATACATATTTTTTTACTTTCTTAAAAAATAATTCTTTTTCAAATGTTTAATAATCTTTAGACTATCCAAATATTAACTCTTTCACATAATAAGCTCAACTACTCTAAGCCATTTAGCTCTATAACTGCCTATACTATCTTGGAACAGTCACTTCTTTTTCCCTCTTTCAAATAAGGGCACTAAACTAAATGCTATCTTTCAGCTCCAACCATTTCTGACTCTGCAATTTAGTCATGCTCCTTACCATTCAAGCTAGGTTAGCACCAAAATTCCTCCCCAAGGCAAAATATGCACATGTGTAATTTAATTGCAGTATTTGACTCTCACAGATAATATAAAACGGTTGTAATCTACATATAGGTAACTGATATTAAAGTGCATCTTTCTATTTTACTCAAATTATAATTAATATTCAATTTTCACCATTAAGAATTTTTAATGCCTTTAACCATTAAAACTGCCATATTTTAAATTTACCTTAACTTTTAAGTGGACTTGAATACAAAATGTCAATGAAAATAAAACTTCAATAGTAGTAGGGAGAAAAGGAATTCAGAAAGCAATACCCTTTTCAGGAGTAATTTATTTAAAAACTAGACAGAGTTTAAAGAAATATACATGCATATATGTTTCTTTAAATATTCTTTATATATGTTCTTTATACACATATACACACACCATATATATATATATATATATGTGGTAGAAAGGAGACCAAGTTTTATAAAATTTATTCTGAAGGCTTTGGGAGGGATGAACTCAGAGATGGAATGTAAAGAAGATGAAGGTGATAAAAGTACAAGAACCAGTCAGATTCTGGGAAGAGGCTGACTCAGGAAAACACAAGATGAATGAGTGAGGGATAACTCAAGTACAGTAGACAGAATGAAAGGTGATATAACTAACGATGAAAAGGATCATGAAGAAAATGAAGATTAGAGGAAGCTAGAGTGGTTAATAAGGAAAATGATAGAATCTATATTAGATATATTAAGCACAAGGTGCCATTCAAATATAGCTCAAAGTAATCATTATGGGATAGCTAATACACCACACTCTTCTATGACAAGAAAACAAAAACGATCAAAGAATTTTAATCTAAGAACATATTAGGGCTATCTAGATTTATTCTAATAACCCTGTCTACATAGTAAGAAATAGCTCTTATTTCTAGTTTTGTGATTTAGCATAATTTACTACCCATACAAATAGGCTCAACAAAAAATCCAGTTAATAATCTCTGTGATGAGAGGTCAGGGGCAAGATGATGGAGAAGTAGGGAGCTCCGTGCATTTCACTTGCACCCATCTCTCAAAAAGAGAAGGCCTGAAGTCATAGGACACTGAGCCACAGGAGTTTGGGAAGAGAAAGAGACAGAATACATTGGAAAGGCAACCTCATAAATGCGTGAGTGCCAACTGGGGAAGATAAAAGCTGGACTGGACCCAGAGATAAGGAGGGAGGGGAAGGAGCCCAGTTCACAGGCAGCCACAGCAAGCCATGGTGAGCCTAGGGGAAAGGAAAGAGAAGTTGAGGCTGCTCACAGAAAGGTCCCTGGAGAAGAGAAAAATCTCCGCTTGGAAAGAGACTGTTTTTTAATTTTGGCTGGGGTGCTGACTTTGAACTAGGTGCCCCCCGTCCCAGAGGGCGCCAGGAAAAACTGCTCTGCTGCACTCCTGGAACCATCCCCGGTGGCTGCAAGGATGCTGCGGGCCTGAGGCTGCATTCCTGGGCTTGAGCCCTGAGAACACAGGCTGCAGGCCCAGGCTGAGTTCCCCTGTCTTGCCCCAGGCAGCGATGAGACAGCAGATCCCAGGTTGTGCCACCACATGACCACAGCAAATCTGAGGCTGCAACACCTCCCCTTCCCGCCCAACTCAAACCAGCAGAAGCAAGGAGGCAGAGGCCTGCAAAACTGTGTTTCCAGCAGTATAAATAAAGCATGCAGACTGGGACGTGAAAACAAGGAGGGGCATGGGGCATAGAACTCAGCTTACATTGGCTACTGGGAGATCTGACACAAAGGAGTGATTTGCAGTGCTTGGTTGAGAAGGGACTGTGGCTGTTTTTCTCCCCACAACCACAAAGGTGGGGCCTCAGGGAGCAGGACATGGAGGAGGCAGAACTGCCTACACCAAACCATGCCCATCCCCCCTAGAGAGCTGTTTTGTTTTTTCGTTTGTTTGTTTGTTTTTTAACATGAGCCTGGGGCAAGACCAACATGGATGCACTGGCATGATTAAAGTTAGATAATTCTATCTATTCAGATATAGTCTCCCTTTTCTCATTCCTAACCCTCTACTCTCCTGGTCAGGGAACTCTGGTCACTGGATTGCTTAAACAGTCACATTTAATCCATTCTCTAGATGTAAACACTACAAATCCACCAATACCATTTTATCTCTCTCTGGAGTAATCAGACTATATAGTTCCTCTGAGTAACATCTTCATTTCTTTCTCATTGCCTGTAAACATATTCTACGATTTCTCCAGCTGAATCAAGCCTCTTAGTCTCTCTGCCTGGTCATTTCATTTCCAATGTAACATCCACCCTGCCCTCTCATTTCTCTCTTTGTATATGCCCTTCCACCAGCACTGCTTACACACAGCTCTTTATTTATAGCTGGAAATTCTGCTTTTAAGCCTTTAGACTGTCCTTTGTCTTTTGGGTTTTCTTCATTTTTCTTTTTTTTTCTTTTTTCAATTTTCATTAATTTTTTTATTTTTATTATTTTTCTTCCCTTCTTTTTTCTTTTTTGTATTCCTTTGTTTTTTGTCTCATCCTTTTTTTCTTTTTCCCTTTCAGTTTGCATGTTTATTAGATTTGTCTGTGCATTGTCTGCCTTTGTTCCCTGTGTGGTTGTCTGATTTCTTTTCCAGGGCTACCTCAAGAAACAAGCCAAAGTATACATGGTGGAGAGTCCCAAATACCACTACCAGTAGGGAAACAAAATAACCAAAGTCTCAACAAGAGAAACCAAGAGACACCATTCAAAGAACACTTCCTGGACAATTAAAGAGCCCTCTTTAATACAGCAACACCCACAGGTGCAGAGTGTATAACAAGCTTTTAAAACTAACAAGAGATAGAAAGCTAACCAAAATGAAGAAACAAAAGAACTCTCCACAAAAGAAATTCCAGGAAGAAATGACAGCTAGAGAACTGCTCAAAACAGATATAAGCAACAAAACTGAACAAGAAATTAGAACAGTCATAAAATTAATCGCTAGACTTAAAAAAAAAAGCATGGAAGACATCAGATAAACTATTGCTAAAAGACTGTGGAGCTCAAAATAGTTGTGATGAATTAAGAAATGAAATAATTGGGATACATAATAAAATGGAGGCGTCCAATGCAGGGACTGAAGAGGCAGAGAGGAGAATAAGTAAATGATGGAAAAAGAGGAAGCTGAGAAAAAGAGAGATAAACTGATCTAGGAACATGAAAGAAGAGTTCAAGAGCTCAGCAATACAATCAAAAGGAACAATATCCTTAACATTAGAATCCCAGAAGTGGAAGAGAGAGAGAAAGGTGCTGAAGGAGTCCTTGAACAAATTACAGCAGAGAATTTCCCCAACCTGGGGAGGGAAGAAGACACTGAAATTCAAGAGGCACACGGAACTCCTCTCAGATGTAACTTGAATCTATCTTCTGCATGACACCTCATAGTGAAACTGGCAAAATATAAGGACAAAGAGAGAATTCTGAAAGCAGCCAGGGATAAAAGGGCCCTAACATACAAAGGGAAACCTATCAGAGTGGTGACAGACCTATCTACTGAAACGTGTCAGGCCAGAAAGAAATGGCAGGAAATCTTCAATGTATGAACACAAAAAATAAGCAGCCAAGAATCCTCTATCCAGCAAGCCTGTCATTCAGAATAGAAGAAGAGATAAAAGTCTTTCCAAATAAACAAACATTGAAAGAATTTCTCACCACTACACTAGCCCTACAAGAAATCCTGAAAGGGACTCTCTGATGGAAACATTGCAAAGAATGCAAGATACCAGAAACACTACCACAAGCATGAATCCTACAAAGGACAAGATGACTCCAAATCCGTATTTTTCCATAATAATACTGAATGTAAATGGACTAAATGCCCCAATCAAAAGACATAGGGTAGCAGAATGGATAAAAAAACCAAAATCCATCTATATGCTGTCTATAAGAAACTCATTTCAGAATGGAGGACACCTTCAGATTTAAAGAAAGGAGATTGAGAAATATCTGTCATGCTACTGGAAGTCAATGGAAAGCTGGAGTAGCTATACTTATATCAGACAAACTGGACTTTAAAGTAAAGATAGTAACAAGGGATGAGGAAGGTCATTATATAATAATTACAGGGTCTATTGATCAGGAAGAGCTAACAATTAGAAATGTCTATGCACCGAATATGGGAGCACCTAAATATATAAAACAATCACAAACAGAAACAATCTTATGGGCAAGAATGTGCTAATAGTAGGGGACTTTAATACTCCATTTACAGCAATGGATAGATCAACCAGACAGAAAAATCACTAAAGAAACAAAAAACTTGAATGACACATTGGACCAGATGGATTTGACAGATATATTCAGAACTGTACATCCTGAGGCCATGGAATTCACTTTCTTCTCAGGTGCACAAGGCACATTCTCCAAGATAGATCACATACTGGGACATAAAGCAGCCCTCAATAAATATAAAAGAACTGAGATCATACCATGCACACTTTCAGATCCCAATGCTATGAAACTTGAATCAATCACAGGAAGAAGTCTGGCAAACCTCCAAGTACATGGAGGTTAAAGAACACCGTATTAAAGAACAAATGAGAAAATCAGGGAATTAGAGAAGAAAATTTTAAATATATGGAAAAAAGTGAAAACGAAAATACAATAATCCAAACTCTATGGGATGTGGCAAAGGCAGTCCTAAGAGGAAAGTACATTGCTCTCCAGGCCTATTTCAAGAGATTAGAAAAAGCACAAGTCCAAAATCTTACAGCTCACCTAAAGGAACTAGAGGGAGAGCAACAAGAATACCCCAAACCCAGTAGGAGAAGAGAAATAATAAAAATCAGGGCAGAAATAAACAATATGGAAACCAAAGAAACAGGTGAACAGATCAATGAAACCAAGAGTTGTTTTTTTGAAAAAATAAAAAAATTTTGACAAACCTCTATCCAGGCTTCTCAAAAAGAAAAGAAAAAGCAAATAAGTAAACAAAATCATGAATAAAAATGGACTTTTCACAACCAGCCCCACAGAAATACTAGCAATTATCAGGGAATTCTATGAAAAATTATATGCCAAGAAACGGGACAACTTAGAAGAAATGGACAAATTCCTAACCACACACTCACTACCAAAATTCACACAGGAAAGACAGAAAATAGGGAACAGACCCATAAATAGTGAGGAAATCGTATCACTTATCAAAAATCTCCCAACAAATAAGAGCCCTAGGCCAGATGGCTTCCCTGGGGAATTCTACAAGACATTTAAAACAGAATTAATACCCATTCTTCTCAAGCTATTCCAAAAAATAAAAACCAAAAGAAAACTTAGAGACTCATTTTACAATGCCAGCATCACTTTCATGCCCAAGCCAAACAGAGACCCAGCAAAAAGAGAACTACACACCAATATCCATGATGAATATGGATGCAAAAATCCTCAACAATATACTTACAAATCGAATCCAACAGCAATTGAAAAGAATTATCCTCCAAGATCGAGTGGGATTCATTCCTGGTTACAGGGCTGGTTCAATATTCGCAACTCAATCAATGTGATACCTCACATGAACAAAAGAAAAGATAAAAACCATATGATCCTGTCGATAGATGCAGAAAAAGCATTTGACAAAATACAGCATCCCTTCTTAATAAAGACCCTCGAGAAAGTCAGGATAGAAGGAACATACCTAAACATCATAAAAGCCATCTATGAGAAGCCTTCAGTTAACATCATCCTCAATGGGGAAAAACTGAGAGCTTTCCCCCTGAGACCAGGAGCATGACAGCAATGTCCACTCTCACCACCGTTGTTTAACATAGTGCTGGAAGTCCTAGCATCAGCCATCATACAACAAAAGGAAATACAATTGGTAAAGAAGAAGCCAAACTTCACTTTACGCAGACAACATGATACTCTACCCGACAGACTCCACCAGAAGGCTTCTAGAACCGATCTATGAATTCAGCAATGTTGCAGAATACAAAATCAATGTACAGAAATCAGTTGTGTATTTATACACCAATAATGAAGAAACAGAAATCAAAAAACTGATCCCATTCACAATTGCAAAAAAAAACATAAAATACCTCGGAATAAACCTAACCAAAGATATAAGAGAAAGCTTATTAAGGGAATTGAAGAAGTAAAAAATGGAAGGAAATGGAAACGCATTCCATGCTCATGGATTGGAAGAATAAAGTTAAAATGTCATTACTACCCAAAGCACTCTACACATTATATCCAATCCCAATCAAAATTGCACCAGCATTCTTCTCAAAACTAGAACAAACTATCCTAAAATTTGTATGGAACCACAAAAGACCCCGAATAGCCAAAGTAATACTGAAAAATAAAACCAAAACGGGAGGTATCACCGTCCCAGACTTTAGCCTCTCCTACAAAGCTGTCATCATCAAGACAGTATGGTATTGCCACAAAAACAGACACATAGACCGATGGAACAGAATAGAGAACTCAGATTTTTACCCACAAATGTATAGCCAACTAATCTTTGACAAAGTAGGGAAGAGCATCCAATGGAAAAAAAGACCACCTCTTTTACAGATGGTGCTGGGAGAACTGGATAGCAACATGCAGAAGAATGAAACTGGATCATTTTCTCACACCATACACCAAAATAAACTCAAAAGGTATAAAGGAGGTAAATGTGAGACATGAAACCATCAAAACTCTAGAAGAAAAAGCAGGCAATAACCTCCTTGACCTCAACTGCAGCAATTTCTTACTTGACACATCCCCAAAGGCAAGGGAACCAAGAGTAAAAATGAACTATTGGAACCTCATCAAGATAAAAAGCTTCTGCACTGCAAAGGAAACAATCCATAAAATGAATAGGCAACTGGTGGAATGTGAAAAGATAGTTGCAAACGACATACCAGATAATGGGCTAGTATCCAAAATCTATGAAGAACTCACCAAACTCAAAACCCGAAAAACAAATAATCCAGTGAAGAAATGGTCAGAAGACATGAACAGACACTTCTCCAAAGAGGAAATCCAGACAGCCAACAGACACATGAAACGATGCTCAGCATCACTCAGCATCAGGAAAATACAAATCAAAACCACACTAAAATACCAGGGCATCTGGGTGTCTCAGCTGGTTAAGTGTCTGACTTTGTCTCAGGTCATGATCTCACAGTTCATGGGTTGGAGCCCCGTATTGGGCTCTGTGCTGACAGCTAGCTCAGAGCCTGGAGCCTATTTAGATTCTGTGTGTCCCTCTCTCTCTCTGACCGCACCCCCTCCCCCCCCGCTCATGCTACCTCTATCTCTCTCTTCAGAAATAAACAAAACATTAAACATTAAAAAAAAAAAAAACCACACACACACTGAGATACCACCTCACTCCGGTCAGAGTGGCTAAAATGAACAAATCAGGAGACTCTAGTTGCTGGCGAGGATGTGGAGAAATGCACACCCTCCTACACTGCTGGTGAGAATGTAAGCTGGTACAACCCCTCTGGGAAACAGTATAGAGGCTCCTCAAAAAATTAACACTAGAACTCCTCTAGGACCCAGCAGTAGCACTGCTAGGAATTTACCCAAGGGATCCAGGAGTGCTGATGCTTAGGGGCACATGTACCCCAATGTTCATAGCAGCACTCTCAACAATAGCAAAACATGGAAAGAACCTAAGTGTCCATCAACTGATGAATGGATCAAAAAGATGTGGTACATTTATATAATGGAATACTACATGGCAATGAGAAAGAATGAAATCTGGCCATGTGTAGCAACATGGATGGAACTAGAGTGTGTTATGCTAAGTGAAATAAGTCAGGCAGAGAAGGACAGATACCATATGTTTGCACATATAGGTTCTTTAGGAGGAAGTTAACGGAGGACGATGCAGGAGAAGAAGGGGAAAAATAGTGGGGTAGAGGGAGGGCGGCACACCATGAGAGACTCTTGAATGCTGAGAACAAACTGAGGGTTAATGGGGGTGGGGGCAAGGGGAAGGGGGATGATGGGCATGGAGGAAGGTACTTGTTGGGATGAGCACTGGGTGCTACATGTAAACCAGCTTGACAATAAACTAAGAAAAAAATAATCTCTTTGAAGATATACATGGTACCAATTTATAACTGACAATATTTTTTAGCAATATAGAAAAAGAAAAAAGGAAATGAAAAAGAAAAGAAATGTAGTGAGCTAACAATTTTCCATCAGGAGTTTGAAATTTTTTAAATGAAAATTTTATCTGATTAGAACAGTATTTATACTTGTGATAGTGAAAGCTTATTTTGGTTACATATAAATATTCACTTACCAGAGGATTAAATGTCACACCTTATGAGAGAAATCTACGCAAAGTAATTGTTCCTTTTTATATGCAGCATAGATTTATGATGTGTGGAGTGTGTTTTATTTAAACCTTTACATAAATAATAAGGGAATAAGATCATATAGCCCATGGACCCCATTGTTTACAAATAAGTATACTTTTTTTTAAATAACTCATAGATCAGTTGTTAGAGAAAAATGAAGAACAGTTCAAGGGAAAAGCATAGTGATGAATATTTGTAGGTAAATTAAACTAGTATATTTGTTCCTTACCACTATGCATGATGTTATCATCTTTCTGAATACATTATGTAATACTGAAATTGTGAGGCACTTATTTTCTTGTCTTGCAAAAGTTTATTGCCATGACTGTGGACAGTTGGATTCTACTTGTAATACAGACAACAGATGGGAAGATGTTACCAACAATCAGACTTGTTTTTGTTTTAATCTTCACATCGGTACAAAAGCATTTCAGTTCCAATAAGTTGATAATTTAATGACATACAATTTTTCCCCATGTGTGCTCTTCAACTTTGAATGTCATCTATTTGCAATTTTTTCCCTTACTAGGCATTTTAGCTTCCCAGACTACTAAGAAAACATAAAACTTGGCTACAAATCTATTTGTAAATATTAACTTCCATTAAATCCATTATCATTATTATATCTCCAAATATAACCCCCAAACGTAGTCAAAATAAATTGTTAATATGATGTCCCATCTAAGATTGAAATCAAGATGTGACTAGAAGTTCAGAGTATAGAGAAAACAATAGAGAATTAATGTATCTATTCTCTTGTTTCCCCTTAGTCAAATCATCAGCATATACAACATACTTATCTATTTTAATATCTGTAAGAAAAGGTAGGTAAAAGAATTGCTGTTTCTTCACCCTCTGCTATCACAAATGAAATGACAAAAAACATATTTTCATTCTTTATAAAAGAAAAGGAATTGAAATCCACCCATTCTTCTTGATCATTTTATCCTTTTGTCTCAAACTAAAACTAAGAGAAACTCATTGTTGGAAATGTAAAAAATATAATGAACAAAAATGAATCACCATAATTTCTCATTTACTGAGAAACATTGTTAATATTTTAGCATATAGTTTTGTCTTTTTTTTCTAAGTATAGTATGTCCTTAAACAAAAGTGATGTCAAACTATATATTGTATATACATTTCATGTCCTGCTTCTAACACTGAATATATTATGAACATCTTTCGTATAATTAAATATATAAAAGATCAGTTTTAGTTATGTAATAATTACTTAACTAATTGCTTTTTGGGGGCATCTGTGTTCTAATTGTTTTCTATTAGAAATAATGCTCAAGTGAATATCCATGTACAAATATATTTTTTTAATGTTTTATTTATTTTTCAGAGAGAGATAGAGACACCATGAGCAGGGAAGGGTCAGAGAGAGACGAAGACACAGAATCCAAAGACAGGCTCCAGGCTCTGAGCTAGCTGTCAGCACATAGCCCGATGCGGGGCTCAAACCCACTAACAGAGATCATGACCTGAGCCGAAGTTGGACGCTTCACCGACTGAGCCACCCAGGCGCCCCTTAAATACAATTTTTATACATCTGTTTCATTAGCAAATTTTTCTAGAAATAGAATTGCTGGATATCAGTATAAACACTTTTATTGCTTGTGTTTCTTTCTCCTAAATTTTCTTCTGGAAATGTACCATTTTATAAAAAACCATCAAGAAATCTCAGCACCTTTACCATCAGATCATTATTTTTTTGGTAATGTTTATTTATTTATCTTTGAGTGAGACAGTGCACACAAGTGGGGTAGGGGCAGGGAGCGAGAGACAGACCCAAAGCAGGCTCCAGGCTTCAAGCTGTCAGGGCTCAAACTCACAAACTGTGAGATCATGACCTGAGCCCAAGTTAGATGCTTAACCAAATGAGCCACCCAGGTTTCCCGAGATTGTTATTTTAGATTTTTGTCTATCATATTGCACCATTTTTAGCAGGCATTTTGTTTTTGACACTAGTAAGGCTGAACATATGTACACCATTGAATACTTAAACCTGCCCATGTACACCTGCATAAGGCCACCCATACATACAAGTCATATATATAACTTACACCATGTGTATATTATGCTTATTTACCTTTGCTCATACATATATATAGATACTTTTCTTCCTGTTAAATAAGAACACTTATAAAAATATTAAGCCATTACCAAAAATTTAAAGTTCTAAATTCACTATTTGTGGGGTTTTTTAAATTTTTATGTTTATTTAGTTTTGAGATAGTACAAGCAGGGGCTGGGGACGGATAGTGAGAGGGGGACAGAGGATCTGAAGCAGGTTCCTCAATGACAGCAGCGAGCCCTATATGGGGCTTGAACTCAGGAACTGCCAGATAATAATCTGGGCCAAAGTCAAATGTTCAACTGACTAAGCCCTCCAGGTGCCCCTATTTGCCTTTTAATAATGAATACTGTATTCTTTATTTATAAAAGTTCTGCATATTGGGGCAACTAGGTGGCTCAATTAAGTGACTGACTCTTGGTTTCGGCTCAGGCCATGATCTCACGGTTCATGAGATGAATCCCCATGTCCTGCTTAGAAGTCTCTCTTTCTCTCTCTCTCTGCCCCTCACCTGCTCATACTCTCTCTCTCTCAGAATAAATATGAAAGTTCCTTATTGGTGTACAATTTTTTTTCTTTTAGGTCTTCTATTCATCACACTTAACTCTTCAATCATTCTATTCATTCTAATGAATGGTGTGATGTAGGAAGTCAATTTACCTTTTCCCTTCAATAATTTGTCAATTACTCCAATACCATGGATTTGAAATGTTGCCAGCATTATTTCTAAAGTTAGGGGGCCCCTGGGTGGCTCAGTCAGTTAAGCGTCTGACTTCGGTTCAGGTCATGATCTCACGGTTCATGGGTTCGAGCCTCGCATGGGGCTCTGTTCTGACAGCTAGCTCAGAGCCTGGAGCCTGTTTCAGATTCTGTATTTCCCTCTCTCTCTGACCCTCCCCTGCTCATGCTCTCTCTCTCTCTCTCTCTTCCTCAGAAATAAGTAAAACATTAAAAAAAATAAATCAAATAAAATTAGTAAAACTCTCTTGCCAAGACTCTTCCTCTATCTGGCACATTTCATTCTTGGGATTATACCAGTAGTAACAGCTGTAAATACCAGCCATCTATGTATCAGATGAAATACTTTACAATACATGCAAAAGGCCATCAAAAGCACCCTTGAATTAACACAATCCCTTTCTTTTTATTTTTTTAAATGTTTATTTTTGAGAGAGAGAGAGACAGAACATTAGTGGGGGAGGGGTGGAGATAAAGGTAGACACAGAATCTGAAACAGGCTCCACGCTCTAAGCTGTCAGAGACGGACACGGGGCTCAAACTCATGAACCACAAGATCATGACCTAAGACAAAGTCAGGCGCTTAACTGACTGAGCCACCCAGGTGCCCCTAACACAAACCCTTTCATTCAAACAATACCATTTACGTATGTGAGCTCCCTTTAAATTCATGCACAATCTAACAGCAAGCCAGCACATATCAGGAAGGTAGGAAAGAAAAGAACACCGTACTCAGTAAACTCAATCCAAAATTCCCTTCTTTTAATGTTGTATAATTAGTTATTATTCTGATATTACTGAAATAGATTGTTAATACAAGTAGAGTTTAATGTAAATGTCATGGTTTCTTATGCTCAAAATGCCTAAAATATCATTGTGCATAAGATCTTACTATATTTTATAATTTACACGTAACCTAAGAAAAAGTAGCATAGAAACTTTCAAAAATGTCAAGACAAAAAACCCACAACCTAGCAGATATGTCTTTGCTGTCTTAAAAGCAGCCAGAACAATGTATTCTTCAGAACTATCTAAAGCAGACATATAGAATTTTGCCTGTTGTGAGCCTTGTATGTGGCAGACTTATGCCACTATGTCTTATGTACATAAATGGATTAGAAAGCTTAAGAAAAAACGTTCAATGCATCTTTAAAGTGTTTCCAGGGGCGCCTGGGTGGTTTAGTCGGTTAAGCGTCCAACTTTCGCTTAGGTCATGATCTCGCGGTTCGTGGCTTCGAGCCCCGCGTCAGGCTCTGTGCTGACTGCCAGCTCAGAGCCTGGAGCCTATTTCAGAGTCTGTATCTCCCTCTCTCTCTGCCGCTCCCCTGCTCACGCTGTCTCTCTCTCTCTCTCTCTCTCTCCTAGAAATAAATAAAAACATTAAAAAAAAAAAGTGTTTCCAAAGTGAAAATAGCTTTTTTAAGAGCAAAAGGTCAGTGACAGCAAACTATCAGAGTTCCATTCAGCCTCTCACTTTCAAAAGCAATAAAAGCTATATAATAGAACCAAATAAATACTCCAGTCTTAATGTTATGTGAAAGTGACTGATGCCAGATTTAAGACTGAAACCATGCACTTTGGCCAAAAGTTAACTTAAAAGGACCAAAACCAATCATTATTCTAAAAGCGATTAGTATGTTCTTTAGAGAAGTTACTTTAATTCCAATTGTTTTCATAACTTCAAAAGAAGTTAATTTTGGAAAGTTCTTAAAACTACCTTGCACATAAAAAGTTTTATGAAAATTTTATTATTCATTACTTCTTTTTTAGGAATGCATTTTAAAAATCTATCCAGGGGGGCCTGGGTGGCTCAGTCAGTTAAAGTGTCCAACTTAAGCTCAGGTCATGATCTCACAGTTTGTGGGTTCGAGCCCTGCGTCGGGATCTGTGCTGACAGCTAGGTCAGAGCCTGAAGCCTGTTTCAGATTCTGTATCTCCCTCTCTTTCTGACCCTCCCCTGCTCACGCTATCTCTGTCTCTGTCTCTGTCTCTGTCTCTGTCTCTCTCTCTCTCTCTCTCTCTCTCTCAGAAATAAATAAAACACTTAAAAAAATTTTTTTAAATCCATCCAAGAGTTAAAAAAAAAAAAAAAAAGGGCTGGGAGACATGGATGTAATCATCATTAGTCACATATCCATGTAGCAAATTCAAAAGCTCTATACTCCTTCCCCCAAATGCCCTGTATTAAGGGCTATTACAGCCTCCTCTGTATGCACACATGCAAGGAAGTCAGAGACTGCAATCTCGAATAAAGCAAAAAGTCAATCAGTTCGGCAGTTTAGCCAAAAGGAAAAACAGTGAAGGAGAACATAACAAATACCAAAATGAAAGACCAGAATATGAGTTTATTTGTGTTCACTTTTACGTAAAGTCTAAATGATTAGGACTTCCTTCTGCCTTATAAATAGCTGGAAAGTTCTCAGGTCTACTCAGGAAGTGGTTTTAAATACTGCAGTTTTCACCCAGTTAATATAAATAAACAGCTCTACTTGAGTTGTCCCTGCCTCACTCTGTGATGCTTTCCCCTATCACTTGGCACTCACAAGATCTCTCATACACATTTACTTTCCTTCTGCTTTTCCACCATGCCAAGCTCTTTCCAACACTAACACATTTATATTGGCCATTTCCTCAGCATCAAAGGGTATTCTTGATCTTCCCACGGCTGACTTTTTAATATTACTCAGGACTCAGATTATAAAATACTACTTCAGAAAAGCTTTTTGTGAGTTAAAGTAGTCACTCTGTCTCTGTCATCTCTCTCTAAATTTCTCCATACCACTTAAGACTGTCTTATCTTGACTCTTGAATGCTGACAAAAACTGAGGACTGATAGATGTGGGGGGGAGGGGGGATGGGCATGGAGGAGGACACTTGTGGGGATGAGCACTGGGTGTTATGTGGAAACTAATTTGACAATAAACTATTTGCAAAAAAAAAAAAAAAGACCGTCTTATCTCCTTAGTTCAATTATTTGGTCACTACTCTTCACTGCAAGCTCCAAGAGGGCAGGAATTTGTGTTTCATTCAATGCTTTACAGCCAGCACCTAGGACACCATCATATATTAATGTGTTCATTAGTATATGTGTTTAATATTTTTTTAACAAACACACTTAAGTGGTTTACATTTTTGTTTTAAAAACCCATGATCAAATGGTAATATGAGAGGTCTTTTACCCCACTTCCTCCCATGTATACACCAAATCCACAACTATATATGGAATAACTGCCCCTGGAAATAAAAATTAGCTGAAGAGCTTCTTCCATAACAAAGGATAAAGGGACACAATCAAAATGGGTAAAAGTTGCAGAGAACAAGGTTTTCCCAAAAACTCTACCCTTGGCATGGCAATACACAATAGAGAGGGATTTCAAAAGCACAGAGCCTCTCCCTAAGGAATTGGGAGTTTATGCCCCACAGGAGGCACTCCAAACCTGGGACCAGTGCCAAAGACATGAGGCCCCGAAAAAATATGGTTTTGAAAAACCAAAAGGGCTTAAATTCAGAGGTGGGAGGGTGGGGATCTAAACACTCCTTTACTTGGCCTCAGACAGATTCCCTCAATTCCAGGACCTGGCACAAAGATAGCAGTTTAAGAGGTAAATGGATTACATGTAAATTTCATTCAGTTGCTAATCTTAAAGCATCTGCCAGAAGAGCTGGGATTAATTGGGATTTTCCTCAGGAATGGAGGCACTGTAGAGTACCATTTTTTGTACTCTACCTTACTAGTGCAGGAGCACATGTAGACACAAATTTGCTAAAACTATAAGCATGTCCCTCCCTCACAACTCTTTCCTGGTCTTGTTAAAGCCACAGACATGCCCTACCTCCAGGACTCTTTCCTGGCCTCACTAAACCTGCCAGCATGACCCACTCCCAACACTCTCCCACGGCTTCACTAAAACTGGTGGGCAAGCCCAGTCCACACAGAGTAGGACTCTTGAGTGCCTGTCTCCAGTGGGCACAGAAGCTTGCAGTCCTGGGACTCACAGGAATGTAACAATGTCAAAGATAATTCTGCGCAGGACACCACACAGACAGTGGACTAAAACATACCTCTCAGTCTGCATATAAACAAGGCCCATTTATTTGCCCTGGAGCATCATTCTAAGGGACAGATTCTAGATTTGTCACACATCTCTTGTCTAGAGAACTCTCAGGAGGACACCATCTGTATATTCTACCTTGGTCCCACAACAGCTTCCTGGTACCTCCAAGAAAGGACCCTACTATACCCACTTGAAGCCCTTATTCGTGCTGCTGTCACCTCCTAACTTGGTCTGCAGGTCAGCAGGGTATATGATTGCAGTCCCACAAGAATGTATATTTTTGCATACTTTAAAAGCTTCTGCCTAAAAGTCTAGCATCCAATCAATCTGAATCTATGTGCTGACTGAGTTCATTCCCTTGGAATAATGACAGATCCTGGTACACCCTCAACAACTGAGATCTATCAAGAATGAATCAGGCTACTTAGACAATGACAAAAGTTCAAGAGACAACCAAGAGGTAGGTCATGGTTGAACAATAAGGTCCACTTCCTGTACAAGGCCATTCCTACAGCACTGAGAGAGGTAGCTGTTTTAACCTAATATATAAAAACACAGAATAAAGCAAAATGAGGAAAGAGGAATATGATCCAAATTAAAGGACAAAACAAAACCTCGGAAAAAGACTTTTAAGAAACAGAAATAAATAATCTCTCTGACACAAGTTCAAAGTAATGGTGGAAGGGGGGCACCTGGGTGACTCAGTCGGTTAAGCATCCGACTTTAGCTCAGGTCATGTTCTCATGGTTCGTGGGTTTGAGCCCCGTGTCGGGCTCTGTGCTGACAGCTAGCTCAGAGCCTGGGGCCTGCTTCAGATTCTGTGTCTCCCTCTCTCTCTGCCTCCGCTGCTCATGCTGCCTCTATCTCTCTCTCAAAACTAAATTTAAAAAAAAACATTAAAAAAAATTTTTTTTAAGTAATGGTGGAAGAACACAGTGAGAATTTCAACAAAGAGACAAAAAATATTTTAAAATACCAAACAAAAGTCACAAAGTTGAAGAATATAAGAACAGAAATGAAAAATACTCTAGAAGGGCTCACTAGCAAACTGGATGATAGAGAAGAACAGATCCACCGATCCTGGAAGACAGAGCAATAGAACTTACCCAAAAAGATCAACAGAAAGAGAAGAGAATCTTAAAAAATGAAAGTAGTGGGGTGCCTGGGTGGCTCAGTCAGTAAAGCATCCAACTCTTGGTTTGGGCTCAGGTCATGATCTCACATTTCGTGAGTTCGAGCCCCACATCAGACTCCATACTGACAGTGCACAGCCTGCTTGGGATTCTCTCTTTTCCTCTCTCCCTGCTCCTCCCCTGCCCACTCACTCTGTCCCTCTCAAAATAAACTTTAAAAAAATTTCTTTAAAAATGAAACAGCTTAAAAAACTTATGGGACATCATCAAACAGAATAAACATTTGTATTATAGGGGTCCCATAAGGAGAAAATAATGACAAAGGAGCAGAAAACTTATTTTAAGAAATGATGGCCAAAAACTTTCCTAACATGGAGAAGGAAACACACATCCAGGTCCAGGAAGCACAGAGCATTCCAAATAAGACGAAACCAAAGATATCCACAACAAGAAATATTACAGTGAAAATATCAAAAGATAAAGAGAGAATCTTAAAAATAGCAAGAGGAAAACAAATTGGTACCTACAAGGGAACCACATAAGATGATGACAGCAGAAACTCTGCAGGCCAGAAGGGAGTCACATAATGTATTCAACGTGCTAAAAGGAAAGAACTTCCATTAAGACTACTCTATCTGGGAAGGCTATCATACAGAACTGAAGGAGAGATAATTTTTTTCAGACAAGTAAAAGCCAAAGGAGTTGATCAATACTAAACCACCCTTACAAGAAATGTTAAAGAGTCTTCTTTAATCTGAAAAAAGGCATTAATATATAAAATACAAAAGTAAAAATACTGCTGGTAAGGCAGCCAATTATATAGTAATTGTAGTAGGTTAACCAGTTATAAAGCTAGTATGAAGGTTAAAAGAGAAAAGGTAGTAAAACTGACAATTACTACAATAATAAAGGATACATAAAATAAAAATGTAAAATATGACATAAAAAACATACATGGTGGGTAAGAGAAATAATGTGATTTTTAGAATGCAGTCAGATTTGAAAGGGAGAGAGAGGAAAGACAAAGATACAGAGAAACAGTCACTCTCTATATATATGTGTACACACACACACACACACACACACACACACACGCTAACCACAAAGGAAAAACCTACAAGAGGTACACAAAAGATGATGAGAAAGGAATGTAAACATAACACTAAACATATTTATCAAACCACAAGAGAAGAGAGCAAAGAAAGGAATACAGAGAAACTACAAAAACAGACAAAAAATAATTGACAAAATGGCAATTAGTAGATGCCTATTAATAATTACTTAAAATGAAAATGGGCTAAATTCTTTAATCAAAAGACACAGAATGGCTAAATGGATTTTGAAAAAGTATATGACATATCTATATATTGCCTACAAGAGACTCACTTCAGATCTAAGGACACACAGACTGAAAATGAAGGGAAAGAAAAAGATTTCCATATAAACAACAATGAAAAGAAAGCTGGAATATGGGGAACTTATATCAGACAAAACAATTTAAAACAAAAACTGTAATAAAAAGACAAAGTAGGCCATTATGTAATGCTAAAAGGATCAATCTAACAAGGGGATGCATCATTTGTAAATATTCACACCCCCAATGTAGAAACACCTAAATATATAAAGCAAATATTACCAGACTTAAAGGGGGAAATTGATAGCAATATAATAATAGTAAGGGATTTAATACCCACTAGGATTAATGGATAAATCATCAGACAAAAAATATATAAGGAAGTATCAGTCTTAAACATAACATTAGACCAGATGGACTTAATATACACAAAACATTCCATCCAAAAGCCACAAAATACAGTCTTCTCAAGTGCACATGGAACATTCTCCAGGATAGATCTCATGTTAGCCCACAAAGCAAATTTCAATAAACTTAAGACTGAAATAATATCAGGCATCTTTTCCAGTCACAATTGTATGAAACTAGAAATCAATTAGAAGAATGAAATTGAAAAAAACATCACAAAAATGTTGAAATTAAATAGCATGTTATTGAAAAACCAATGAGTCAACAAAGAATTCAAAAAGGAAATCAAAAAAATATGGAGACAGATGAAAATGGAAATGCAATAACCTAAATCTATGAGATGCAGCAAAAGTAGTTCATAGAAATACTAACTTCATGAAACAAGAAAAATCCCAAATAAATAATTTAACTTTATTACTAAAGGAACTAGAAAAAAAGGAACAAACACCAAAGTTAGTAGGGAAAAAAAGGAAATGTTAAAGATCAGAGTGGAAAATAAATGAAAAAAAGACTTAAAAAATAGTAGAAAAGGTGAGTGAGTGAAACTAAGAGTTGTTTCTTTGAAAAGATAAGCAAAATTGACAAATCACAGCTAGGGAAAAAAAGAGAGAAGGCTTAAGTAAGTAAAATCAGATATGAAAGAGGAGAAGGTAAAACTAATACCAGTGATATACTAAACACCTAAAATTTCATGAACACTTTACATGCCAAGAAACTGCACAACACAGAAGAAATGGATAAATTCCTAGAAAACAACTGTCCAAAAACTGATTCATGAAGAATTAGAAAATCTGAATAGACTAATTACTAGCAAGAAGATTAAATTTTTATTAAATCAGTAATCAAAAACTTCCCAATCAATGAAAGTCCAAGAACAGACAGCTCTATTGGTTAATTATTCCAATCAAAGACTTAATGCCTATCCTTCTCAAGCTCTTCCAAAAAAAAAAATAAATAAATAGAAAAGGAGTTAACATTTCCATACTCATTCTATGAAGCCAATTTTACCCTGGTACTGAAACCAAACAAAAGCAGAAGGAAGAAGAGGGCAAGGGGACAGGAGGAGGAGGAAGAGGAAGACGAGGAGGAAGAGGAGGAGGAAGAGGAGGATAAGAAGGAAGAGGAGGAGAAGGAGGGGGAGGACTCAGTGGAGGAGGAGGAGAAGGAAGAGAAAGAGGAGGAGGAAGAGGAGAAGGAAGAGGAGGATACAGTCCAATATCCCTAATGAATATAGATGTAAAAATCCTTAACAATATTAGCAAACCAAATTCAACAATACATTCAATAGATCATACACCATGAACAAGAGGAATTTATTCCAGGCATGAAAGGATGGTTCAACATCTGCAAATCAATGTGACATACCGCATTAACAAAATGAAGAATATCTGGTCACTCTAACTTTAGAAACATGTTTAGCCTTGAGAGTGATACAGGTACTGGAGTAATAGATAGCATTTCATCAATTTTATCATTACATTCTTTATTCCACATCTATGTTCATTTGAGTTAATAGTCAATGCTGGGTAGAATTCTGTCTATCTATTAAGTATTTGTTATATCAGTCCCATTATGAAGATGAAAGTGAGTGGGAAGGGTAGCACCTTTATTAAAATATCTATGAACTAGAGTGATAAGTAATATAAAGGATCACAAAACTAAACCTTCCCAATTATTAGGCAAAAAATACACAATCTGTAAAGGTTCTTTGAGATATAATTAGTTATTTTTAATGCATATGAAAAAGGGACTTCAAAAAGAACTGACATATTTTTTAAAGTTCTTAGGAGAATGTTTTACATTTATTTTTAATGTTTTTATTTATTATTTATTTATTTTTGAGAGAGAAGGACGAAGAGAAAGAGCACAAGTTGGGAAGAGGCAGAGAGAGGAGAGAGAATACCAAGCAGGCTCCACACTCTCAGCCCACAACTCGACGTGAGGAGTGCACCCACGACCACTGAGATCATGACCTGAGCCAAAATTGAGTTGGATGCTTAACCCACTGAGCCACACAAGCCCTACTGACGCCCCACCAGGAGATTTTTAACTATCATTTTTCAACACCACCAAATCTTATTCTGTGACAGACAATAGATGTAGAAGCACCCTCTTTCCCATTCTGAGTTTCATGGGCCAAATTCCTCTAAGTGTCCTTATTGCATGAATATGCTCTTGGGCAGGAAAGCCCATGGTTTATAAAACCTTTATCCTCACATCAAGTTTAATGAATTCCTAGCATCCTTTTTCCTCTTTTTAGCATCTTTGACTTCTATTTAAGACTTTTTTCCTTAGCCCAGACCCTGTTTGCTGGGTCCCAAACTGTTTCTCAATTTCCTATACTATTAATTATTTATCTTCAACACTGAAACTTATGTGGCTAGACCAATGACATTAACCTATATTCCCTGCCTTAAAGTTCTCCACTGGTCTAGCCGGATTATTATTGATGTGGTTTCCTTCTCCATTGATTCTATTATGTCTATACTTCTCCTTCCTTGTTGCAAAATATTATATATAACCGGCCAACAAAAAATATGAATGCATTTAATGTTAAAGCGGTAAGCCCAGTTTAAAAGAAATGAGAATTAAGAAGCTAAGCTAACATATTGGACCATATATACTTAGAACTTATAAAATGTAATTTCTAATATTTAATTCATTAAATTATAAGCCTGGTATATTCTTACTTGAGTATCAGCTATACACTGCCATATTGGAAAACTGATGACTTACCTGTAAAATTACAGAAAAGTAAAAGAAAAATTCTCCAAATAGATTTTAGAATTCTTAATACTGAAGTGAAAATTCATGCTACAACTACTAGGTTTCTGTGTAGAATAATCGGCAAACATCCTGTAAAATTACATGTATATTTGCTCCATTGATACTTAGCAGTAAATTTAACAAACTAAGAGCTCTCTATTCAAATTTCATTTTCAAGTTTTTCCAAGTTGCTCAATGATAGTGGTGGTGAATATTAGGGAAAGTCAGCAACCAGGACAGGTGCTACATAACTGGAATAGGTAATTTCCTATTCTCTTGTGATTTGAATACTAGGTCTTACCTGCCCTAACCTCTACCTAGCCAGCATTATTCTACTCAGTTTTAATAACATCAGAATCATTTCCATAGATTCACTGCTACAGAGGCTTCACATTACCTAGGCGTTTCCAGTAAATCGAGTTTTAGATTAGAAAATCTACACTTAGGGGTGCCTGAGTGGCTCAGTCGGTTAAGCGTCCAACATTGGCTCAGGTCATGATCTCACAGTTCGTGGGTTCGAGCCCCACATCGGGCTCTGTGCTGAGAGCTAAATCAGAGCCTGGAGCCTGTTTCAGATTCTGTGTCTCCCTCTCTCTCTGACCCTCCTCTGCTCACGCTGTTTCCCTTTCTCTCTCTGAGAAATAAATTAAAACGTGAAAGAAAGAAGGAAAGGAAAGGAAAGGAAAGGAAAGGAAAGGAAAGGAAAGGAAAGGAAAGGAAAGAGGAAAGGAAAGGAAAGGAAAGAGGAAAGGAAAGAGGAAAGGAAAGAGGAAAGGAAAGAAAGGAAAGGAAAGGAAAGGAAAGGGAAAGAAAGCAGTTGAAAGAGTGAGGAAAGGAAAGGAAAGGAAAGGAAAGGAAAGGAAAGGAAAGGAAAGGAAAGATCTGCCCTCAAAAAGAAGCAGGTTCAGGGTCTGAACTGATAAAATGTCTTCAATCTAAGTGAATTTCATCAGGTACGAAAATATTACAGTAAAATACTCCACCCTGAGTGAATGCAAGCAGCATGGAACTCCAGTGAGAGCACGGACAATAAAACAAAAAGTCCAGCCAGAACATTTCCTCACCATGGACAGTTTTCCCTAGCAGGCTTCTTATCTATTTCCAAAGGCAGAAAACTTCAATACATCATCTTTTTCTTTAGTTTTGATCTACTAAGTAATTTACGTACATAATCTTTTCAGAAATGACATGAGAAATAAAAACCTATTAAATAGACATGATATGAGATATTTATTTGGTTCATTCTCTTACCTTTTTCCTGTCTTTGCTCAAATATCACCACAAGGCCTATCATGACCATCCTATTTCAAATTGCAATGGCCATCCCTGGTACTCTCTACTCAACTCTATTTGAGATCTTTTCACCATAGCATTTGCACCTGGGACTTTATCTACCTAGCTAGTGACATATATGCATTTGTAGCATGGGGGAATATGGATATGTATGTGTGTGTGCATTTTTTTTCCTCCTTATCCTCACTATAATGTACTCCTAAGCTACTACAACAATGCCTGACACATAGTAGACATCCAAGTATATGTTATTTTACCTATATTAAACTCTAATGGGTTGCCATAATTATCATGAAGGAATCTACTTCAGTGTTACCCACATCTTGGCAGTATGTCAGGGATATTAAAGAATTTCAGTAACTCTCCTCATTCCCTATGAGATTAAGGGCTTCCACATTTGGATATGACACTCTGATACATTATATGTTTTTCTCAAAAGTTTTAAATAACTCCATTTAGAGTCAGAGGATATTAGTGCTTCACTGCAAAGACATGCTTTTTCTTACTACCCATAAGCAATTCCTTTTTCAAGATGATAGTTACCACTTATTTATGCTGAATAAATTATTTTCAAATTTTAGCATATATTCATAGCTTTATTTTTGGAACACAAGAAAGAAGTGAATTATGATCATTGTTCAATTAGAGTGATCAAGCACTACTTTTATGCTATTTTTTAAAAATAATTTGTTTTCTTAAAAAAATTTTTTTAATGTTTTATTTATTTCTGAGAGAGAGAGAGAGACAGCATGAGCAGGGGAGGGTCAGAGAGAGAGGGGGAGACACAGAATCCAAAGCAGGCTCCAGGCTCTGAGCTAGCTGTCAGCACAGAGTCCGACGCAGGGCTCAAACCCACGAACTGTGAGATCATGACCTGAACTGAAGTCAAATGCTTAACCAACTGAGCCACCCAGGCACCCCCAAAATTAACTTGCCTAACTATCCCAAACTATGGCTGTAAAATTATTTATATTTGGTGGACAAATATTAAAATTAATAATATTTCATATTATTTTGGATATGGCTACAAATTTCCTTCCTAACAAGACTTTTATAGAACTCTTACATTCCTTCCCTAACCCTCCATTTAACCAAGAAAAGAATTATTCTATTAATTGCTACTTATCAAGGCTGAATAAAACAGTTCTTTCTACTATGTGTATTTGCTAAATGGGATAGGATAGAAGTAGAGACCTTTGGGGAATGGAGAGAAGAGAGAATAAAATGTAAATATTATGAGTTTCACCTTAGATAATTAAATTTGAGAACGTGAGATGAAATAGTGATACCCTCTAAGTATCTGGAAAATAAGACCAGAAAGCAGGTGAGAAGTCTGGATCAAAGATATAAATTTAGGAGCACCCACATAAGGTTGATAATATGAATTCATCATGGCAAGTAAATTTTAGTGGGAAAACAAAGGCCTCATATGAAAACTCAGTAATTGGGCAAAATTAATAGAGTACAAAGATGGTAAACTAGGAAATAAAAGCAGGGTACAGATAGGTAAAAAGCACAGAAGTTTCAAGAAAGAATGGGTAGTAGGTAGTTTCAAATGACAAAAAGAGCTCAAAGAAAATGACATTTGAGAAAAGGACTTTAGATTTGGTCTCTAAGTAAAGGTCATAGATACCTTTGCAAAAGGCTATTAGAGTACATGTGCAGAAATTATGTTATTTATGA